>JAVXUO010002664.1:0-38398 GCA_033065855.1 Escallonia rubra
TAAGTCACTAAATTTTTTTATAAGTAAAATAATGCAAAAAGACTAAGTGCAGTTTCCTATAATATACAAAAAAAAAAAATACTAAAAAGCATCCAAAAGGTCTTATTTAGTTTCATGAGAGTCACTAAAGACTCTTTGCAACACAAAAAAGCGAATACAAAGTAGACATTTTAGTGTTTATAAAAGAAAATACTAAATTACTACTAGATGAGGCCCCGAAGATTGGTAGCACTTGATAATAGCGATTGGGAGCTATGTTACAAGGACTCTTCAAAATGCATGAAGTACCTTTGACAGACATTTGACGCTAAAACATGGGTATGAGATATGTGTTCGACACATCTCTTAGGATATGCCACTAAGAACACTATTATAGTGCTCTAGTTAATTCGTTATTCCTTTGAGATGAGACAAGTTCCCAATGAATACCATCTGTCTCACATAAAACAACATTTCACCTAGGAAACTACTAAAACATAATAATAGATGTGAACATTTTGCCGTGTCCCCATGTCTTGTGTTTTAAAAATTAGTTGAATCCGACACTTGGACACGTATCTGACCCGGACACTTGTACCAGAGTCCTTGTAACATAGATTGAGAGATGGGCACTCTTATGAAAAAATATGACTCTCTCGTGTATCTTGCTCCCCTAGGAGGTGGATGGCTTCAGGTCGCTTACTATACGAGTTTAATCTTGCAACTAATCTCTTACTAGGCTAGTTGATCACGGAGGGTGATCAACTAGCCTAGTAAGATCCCAATGCTCGATATTCACTCTTGTTAAGCATGATTTACATTCTTAGGCCCATTCTCTAACACTAAAGCTTTTACTAAGTGGTAAGGTAACATGGTATCATAGCTCCAGTTGCGTATGGTTTTACGTTCGATCGTCCCCCTCGCATATTTGGTATATGTCATTTGGTGGTGCTGCACCTTGATTATCTCTTATTTACTCATCTCTCGTGCAATTGAAGGCTTGCACATGAGGAAAGTGTTAAGCAAACACTATACAACCTTGAGTGAATTTTCTAACAACTTAGCTTGCGGAAAATATAGTAACTTCAACAAGTATGCTATTCGTTGTAGGTAAGGTTTTTATATTCTCATTTTGCAAATTCAGGGATATCATATTTCTGGTACTGTAGTATACTTGCCAATTTGACTTTTGGGGTTTGCCATATAAATAGGGTTTCATGTAATGAGTTTAAGAAGCTTTTGATAATTTAAAGTTTGCAATCACAAAAACGTGAAACTTAAAAAGCCTTCTTTCTCTCCCAGTTCCCTGATTCCCTGCCTATGAAATGGTACTTTCTCCTCCTCACTCTCCTCATGGCCTCCTCTATTCTTTTGAACAAATTCCTTTTCTTCTCTCAAATTCCTAACTCGTCCAGCATGATCTTCTAAATTTAAAACACCTTATTCAAAAATTCTTAACTGGTCCGACGTGATCAACTAACTTTAGACCACTTTATTCCAAAAGTTCCTTGGCTTCAGATTCCCTTTCCCAATTAACATTCTTAAGCATAACTTCGTCAAACCCAAGCTTTCCACCAAGTTCTAGATAAAGCATAAATTGCACCTTGTTATGGTCACGGGTCATCAGTGGAGTCCAGAGTCCTCGTCGTCGCCGGCAGAGGATTGTTGGCCAGTGGAGATCTTCTCGTCGCCGTCATCGTCACTGACCCGCCTCGCCGTCGCCCATCACTGCTTCTTGTTCGGTTGCTCCAGATCTGACGAAAGACCTCCTCCACTCGGCTGTCTTGATTCAAGAAATTGAGGGAGAAAAAGAGCATTAGCTGAGGCAAGAGAGTAGAGAGAGCCCCTACCATGTCGCCCTCTGGTCGTCGCCCTTCGGTGAGAGTCTGAAAGAGTAAGGTAGAGAGAGAGACGATGCTCGATGGAGAGAGAGAGTCGGGCAAAGAGACATGCTAGGTGAAAAGAACAAAAAAAAATTTGGAAGTCCAGAGGGTACATTAGCCCCCCTGGTTACGACGTAGCTCTGCCACTGGTGGCATAGGTTGTGGCTGTGAGGAGAGAGAAGAGGTTTTGGCGAGAGAGAAATAAAAGCCGGCCCCGACCCTCTTTGTGCAACCATCGTACCTTGGTTAGTATTCCCCGTTTTTGAGATAAACTTGAATGATGTTGTTGTTCTTAGGATTCACTTGTCCTTCTAAACCTTCATATTTGTTCCTGATCCAATGGTTTAAATTTTCGTTCCTTATCCTTTGGCCATTGTAATTATAGGCGTAGGTGCCCCTGAGGTGCGGAAGATCCTTGGAGCCTAGGCGCAAGGCGAAGGCCAGCGCCTTTTCGAAACGAGATGCAAAATAAAAAATAAATAGATGCTAGTGTATTAAACCAATAAATCATGTAATTGTTTTTCCAAAACATAGCAGTTTAACAAACTTCCAAAGTTAGAAAAGTTCTAAATCTAATGAGAAGTAGTTAATCCTACGTGAACATGACACATCATCCTTATGATCATTACGGGCCAACACAGTAAAGCTTTCTCCAAAGGAAATCATAGGCTCCAACTCCAGTAGAGATTCATATTTAGCTTCGTCTTCATCGCCTACAAGGTGAACTAAAGGAATAGATCTACTTGGAGGGCGGCGATGTGGCATAGGCACAGTGAACAGTAACAACATAATCAATGGATTGGAGATTTTGCATTTCAATTTTTTTTTGATTTATGATGTTACGAAGGAAAGAATCATATATAATCAACACTTGAGATGATGCCACATTGATAACAATAAAAGAATTGATTTTTGGGCTTTTATTTGCGCCTCTATCGTGCCTTGCGTCTAGGGAGCCTACGCGAGAAAGGCACGCGCATCTTTGAAGGCGATGTGCCTAGCCCTAGGCGAGGTGCGTTCCTTACGCTGGGCTACACCTTATGCCAAGGTAAACTTTGATAAAATTTCCTTTGGCCCCACCAATGTCGCACTAAGATGTTGTTCAGATCCTCGCAAAAACTTTTTGGTCGGTTAAAATAGCTCATGACATATGTGGGTATAGCTTGTGCTACTATTTTGATAATATGTACTTGTTTGCCCGTTAAAGATTGTGTTAGCCCTGCGGTTGGATAACCTAGGCTTACATCTTGTTTTGATGATAACTACACATTGATTATGTTTTAATGTGTGCTTTGAGTGTATTCTTAGTAGATATATACATGCACAATCATGAAGACACATTTGAGAAGTTGGATAGACGGATTAAAGTCAAAGGAGATTAAAAGTTATAGTGGACATGCTATAAAAGCTTCATCAAGTCAAATGTCAAAGAGCAAGAAAGAATGCAAAGGCTAAGTTACTATCGATTATGATTGATCTTTATTATTATGTAACTAGTCTTGGTTTGATGCTTGGATTGATGACTATGACCTAAAAAGACCTTAGGACACCTTGTGCATTGCATGTGAGTTCATAACCATTCACATAAGTGTGGTTCTAGAAAATAAGTGAACTTTGGAGGTTACTCAGATTTTTTCAATAATGTTTTTTGTGCTAATATTTTCATATTTTGATAGAACCTTTAATTAGCTTTCCAACGCAAAAAATGACACCTCAATCCGATTTTCTAGAGAAAGTTATGCTCAAAATAGGAAAGGGGGTTCTATGATGCAGCCAATAGCCAGTAGGGTAATACAGTCGACTATATGCAGTTGACTGCATTGGTCAAAATTTAGCTCCAACGGCTATTTTCGAGGACAAGACTCCAACGGCTATTTTAGAGGGAACCCAGTCGACTGCATTGGAAATATCGTCGACTGCAATGGCAATTTTGGCCATATTATGCCTATAACGACTATATTTCATTTTCTCCATATATAAATGATTTGGGGCTTCATTATACATCATGGAAACCACATTCTAAGCCTCCATTCATTAGAGAAACATCAAGGCTCATAGATTAAACTTATCTCTCTTCATCTTCATGATTTTACATCATTAAAGAGAGCATTTTTGTGAGCAATTCTTTGATTGAGAGTGAGCATCCTTCAAGTCATCAATTCTCTCATCTCTCTATTGCACTAGAGCTTCATTTGTACTCATTTCCTTTCAAGAGCGTTTCTTTGTACACATTTGATCTTTGTAAAAGGATTGTGATCAAGGCTTGGGTTTGTCAAGTCTTGGGTGAGCTTTGTGGATTCAAGGCTTGTGCTTGGTGTGGGGATATCACCAAGTGTTGTAAGGGTTTTGATCTTGACCCGGAAGAAGATTGTTACTAGTGGATTCTAGTGCTCTTGCAAGGGACTTCCTTGAAGAGGTGGATGTAGGCTTGAGGGTAGTTCAAGCCGAACCATTCTCTAACTCAATCTCTTTACTTATTGCTCTTTAATTGTTTGAGATTGTTTGGTTAGCATCTTCATTGAAGTATTACTTGGTTTGATTGAGATTTATGATTGTGCTTAGTTTAAATTCCCCATTAATTTTCAAAAACCCTATTCACCCCCCTCTAGGGTTGTTTTATTAGTTTCAGATTGTTTTACCTTCCATACTTAGAATTTTTTTGCAACGCTCTTTCTTTAATAGAACTCAAAGTTACAAAATTTTTTTATCTCCTAATAGGAGTAGGCAGCCCTAGATAGCTCTCATTTGGTTTAAGTTTTTGTCATTATTTTCTAAAAGTGTGTTGATTATAGAAATAAAAAAAGTTATTCCTTTCTACGAGCAATATCACTTAAGTCATTAAGTTTATGTAAAGCTCTGGAAAATTCGGAACTCCATTGCTCTGGACCCCTGAGGTGTTAACCTATAACATCACACAGACTAGAGCACCTATCATAATTTCATATCCTTAGAAAAACATAACGCTAAGTTCTTCCAACAACAGAAAGTTCCACAAAAGGAATTTTAAACTTAAGCTGTTACAAACTCTTACATGAGTTCTTAACAAGCACACTAACTGTACAGGCCCACGCAGGGGTCCAATTTACACAAACTAGGTGAAACCAATAAAATAACCCTAGAGGGGGGGGGGGGTGAATATGGTTTTAAGACTACTTTAAACATTAACAACCAACAAACCTCAATCTCAATAACTCAAATAAACAAACAACCAATCTCAACACAAATGTAAAACAATAATGTAAAGAGAGAAGAGTTTAGAGATACTTGACAAGGAGAATTAAATGGTTCGGCTTGATATACCCACAAGCCTACGTCCACCCCTTCAAGGAAGTCCCTTGAAAGGCCCTAGAATCCACTAGTATGATCTTCCTTACGGGTCAAGATCAAACCTCTTCCAATCCCTTGATGCTATGCCCACATCAAGAACAAGCTTTGACAAACCCAAAGCTCCAAAGCTTGACAACCCCAAGCTTTGATACAAGAACCTTTCGATGAAGAAATGTATACAAGATTTCACTCTCAATAAGTAGATGAGTACAAGTTGAAGTACTAGAACAAGAGAGATGAGTGTATGATGACTTATGAAAGTGTATCTCTCTCTAATGTAAGCTCACAATAAATGCTCTCTTGAAATGGATGAGAAATCAATGAAAACCAAGAGAGATTGAACAATTGCTTTGATCTTTGAGAATATGAAAGATAAGAGAGCTTTGAATGCAATTGATGAATCAAAACTATGGCCAAGATGAGTATTTATAGAGGTGGAATAAATATGACCGTTTGGAGTTAGGTAGGGCCAGTGTTATTAAAGGCGCAGGCACACCTAAGGCACAGAAAGTCCCTGGAGCCTAGGCGCAAGGCGCAAGGCGCAGTCGCGCGCTTTTTCGAAGCGAGGCGCAATATTAAAATAAATAAAATAAATAAATAATAATACATTAAAATAATAAATTATGTTTAAAAAATAAGAACTTGACTAGGGTGAAAAGAGACAAAGTGGCAGTAATGGTATTCTGCTTGCTACATCTTTCTATTGCTTGTAATGGTTTTTTATACACGAATAGTACATGCAGAACTGAGATAAAGATAAAGAGATAAACAAGTTTTGAAGCTTTGAATTTGACTTTTGAAAACAGAGAGATAGAGTGGATTGCAGCTGGTTCATGTGGATACTTATCCACAGCTAGCTCTCTAAGGGGACCTGCGACTGAGGTGCAGGTGGCTAAAGCAGCGCCAACGACTGGGAAGTGCGTCGGCGAGCTGCGATGGGAGCTACGATGGGTACGGGAGATGCTCCGACGAGTTGCGACTCTTCACGGGCTGACGACGACGAACTGAGATTTGGGTCTTGCTGTCTTGGGTCACGACTCGCAAGGTAAGAGACCGTGAGAGACTGAGATTACGACGGATCACGGGCCGACGACGACGAACTCAGATTTGGGTCTTGCCGTCTTGGGTCGCGAGGTGAGACTTGAGAGACCATGAGAGACTGTGAGAGAGCTTGGGTGAAGAAAATCAGAAAGGTGTTTGATTTGGTAAAGACAAACAGGAAGCTTGCGCCTAGCTTGGCGCCTCCACCGCCGCGACGCGCCTAGCGCCTGGGCTCATGAGGCGCACGCCTCCTTGGATGCGTTGAGCCTAGGCCTAGGCGAGGTGCACCATGTGAGCCTAGCTGCGCCTGGCGCCTAGGCGCGCTTTTTACAACACTGGTGTAGGGCATTAAATGCGCCGAACGGTAAATGCAGTCGACTGCAATGCACCATTGCAGTCGACTGTAACCCAAAAGTAGCCGTTGGAAATTCAAATTTCCAACTTGCAGTCGACTGTAATCCATTGCAGTCGACTGTAATAGGCTACTGGAAGTATTGCAGTCGACTGCATTCAAATGCAGTCGACTGTAATACCTCACTGTCCAACTTGCAGTCGACTGCATTCCAACGCAGTCGACTGCATTCCTGAAAATGCAGTTTCCTTGTTTTTAAAGCATGAAAAAATTTTATGCATGCAAGGGAAACCTATGGGCAAGTTCTAGGTATACAGTCATCGTAACGATCATCTCTCTATGTCTAGTTTACAAAGACGAAAATAAAAGCATGAAAACTTCAATCGACGAATTTCCTCTTTGATGTGTTCCGTTGAGATGAAAATAATCTCTCTATGTCTAGTTTACAAAGACAGAAGTAAAAGCATGAAAACTTCAATCGACGAATTTCCTCTTTGATGCGTTCCGTTTGAGAGTCTTTGACCGTGTTGCTCGTCTAATAATCCGTTTGCATGAGTATGAGATTGTTCCTATTGCTTCATCAACTCAATGCATGTTAGACAACATAATCATCAATGTTAGTTATCATCAAAATCAAATATAATCCTAGGTTAAATAACCGTAGGGTTAACACTAGGGTAAGTGCCTTAAGGTACTAGCCTGCATTCCACGCATGATTCAGACTAGCCTCATTATGCCTACCTCAGAATAAAACAAATTCTCATGTCAGTATACAGAAGACAGATATCACAGAACAATACACAGATCAATGCTCAATATGCAATAAAAGGTGAGCACCGATAGGAGTTCAATAATTGAATCAGATTCAACATCAGGGTTCACTTGGCGATAACATATGGAAATCAATGCATATTTAGAGTTCAACAAAACGACCATAAGCAAACAAAAGAATAATTGTGAAAGCAAACTGATGGTTCGAGATTCGGATAGAAACCCTTACCTGGTTTACAGCTACGGTATCCTAACCGAAACATTCTTTGCTTTAACCTAAATGGAACAGTCCAAGTGTAGCTTAAAATATTGTATTATAACTCACTAATAACTCACGCACATTCCAGAACGACCCCCTCACCGGATGTATAAAATTACCAAAATATCCCTGGGTTGGAAAATTACCAAAACACCCCTCACATCCCTAAATCACCAAAATAGCGTTCCCATAATTAAAATTACTAAAATAGCCTTAACCTATGTGAATTTACTCAAAAATACCTTTTATATGTAAAATTACCAAAATACCCCCGAGGTTCCCTACTCCGAAAAAATTCCAAAACATCTTAAACACTATTTTAGGCATCCTAAAGTCATTTTCAGGCTAAAAATTATTTTAAAGGCATTCTTTCGCCCGAAAATTCCGAACCGATGTCTGGACCGAAGGCTCAAAAGCCAGTTCGGCTAAAAATACCTATCAATCTCGGAATGGTAAAAAAATTTAGATACTGAGTCATATCAATAAATTAAAGTTCTCCTAAAATTTGTGGATTAAAATAATACAATCTGCTATGCCAGATAATTGGATAATTTTAGTTAACCGATACCCTAATTTAGCGCCCTTCGCGGACACCAAAAATTTCCAAACAATTCCCGAGTATGTCTCGTAAAAATAATTGGGGGTTACTGTTTTGGACTTTGTTTAATTTTGGTCTGAACTATTTATAAAAAATCATGGAAAAACTGCCCAAAATAATTTCTATCTTTAGAGACAAAAGCAACTATATTTAGATTACCACACCTACTATTTACCTAAATGCACACACCTCTCTTCTTCCACCTTCAGCCGTAGCACATGGCCCCTCCAAACTCACACATACATCGACGAATTGTCATCAATCCACTAAAAACGCCTACCTAAGCTTAACTAACACACACTAACACAATTTAATCACACAATTACACCCCATACCCACGGATCATTAAAATATACACACACCGAAATGAGAACACACACACACACACACACACACACACACACAGAGTCAAGAACACACACAGTCAACACCCAAAACGCACAATGGCCACCCTAAAACTCTCGGAAATTCCCCCCAACACACATAGCTACCCCTTACATCCCTCTTAACGCACATATAACAAAATTCATATCATTGTAACCCATGATTTCTCACCTACTTTCATTCGGCAGCCATGGTCAAGCGCATACCCAACCTACAACACACAGCACATCGAATTTAATGCACTAAAATGGGTAAGAAATTACCATTAAAAACTCACCCAAGCTTCCTTTTCTCCTCTAATTTTTGTTTCCCCGAGCCTTGTTCTCTTCTCTGTTTCCCTTTTTTTCTTTCCCCCTCTGTTCTTCTCCTTGTTTCGTTTTGTTCTTTGTTCCCTTTTTTTTTCTTTGGTCAGCTTATCTCTTTTTTTCCTTCTCTCCCATGTCTCCCTTATCCAATACCTTATTAATCCATTTAATTTGCCTATTCATCTAAGCTAGTAGGTGGTGTCAAACTTTTAAAAAAAACATGGTTCCTAAATTATATTTTATAGAATTACACAAATGCCCCACATTTTACCTATTTACAAAAAGTACCCCCAAACTTTTAAAAATTATAACTTAACCCCCAACGCATCTTAACCCCTTTTTTTTTCTTTTTTTCGGACACCGCTATTTATTACCGCTTAGAAATAAAAATATTTTTAACGCGCTTGAAAAAATATGCGGGTAATACAGGGACACGTAAGAGAAATAGAGAATGGATGGTGAGTGTTCATAAAATTGCATTAATGGAAAATCAAAGGTTAAAGCAAATATCTCTCTGGACACTGAGTCAATTCGTTGAAGCTCTCCCTGTAAGCCCCCACTGTGGCCACGATCCATTTTTCTCGAAAGTTTGACCACTACATCGCCAGCTCGGTCTCACCGGTGTGCCCTTCTCTCAACCATGGACAAGTAATCCCAAAGCCTTAAAAGCCCAAACTTGTCAGAAAAAGATAAAATGTGAGCAAAATGTCTAAATGCATAAATGAAAATAACAAAAAGGTTTAAAGCGCATAGACCTACCTCCCATATGTCATAATATCCCATGAAGCTTGAAGACTGCCCCTGGGACACCGAGCCCAGCAATTGATAAAGATGAGCCATGGCGAGAGCTCCAATCATATTCTCTTATCTCTCCAGCATCCTCCAAAGCCCACAGACACCATAGCTATACCGAGTAATCTCCACTGCTAAATAACGTCTCCTCCAAGATGTACAACAAAAATTTCTGAACATATTGATTAACAGACGCCTAATCATTGCCTTCCAGGGTCATACCCTTGTAGTAAGAATGAAGGGTACAGAGTAAAATGGAACTGCCCTTTTTGTAGGATGGCTTGAAGCTAAGAAACCGACCACGGGGTCCCGGTCCTTGTTGAGATCATAAGCCCAAGGAATAGGCCTCCCTAAAAAATGAGTACCCATGATATTCACAAAGTTGTGCATGGTAAGCGGCGCCTTCCTAAACGGTAATTGGAAAATGTTGGTGGAATCCCACTAACGCTAGGCCAAGCACAAGAGATACTTTTTACTCTAGTAAAAGCATGTAACGCGTTCAGAAAAACATCGAAGCCGATTTACGCTATCCTATTCTCTACAGAAATCGGTACCTTCCCCCCTCATTCCCGTACCAAATATAGGGACCCCCATAAGGGATGTTAAAGAGGAGCGGATGCAAAAAATCAAAAGAGAAGGAGAAAAACTTCAAATAGTCGTCCGCTGTGTGCATGGAATGCATGAACAATAAGATAGAAAACCTTTGTGGGCCCTATTTTTCATAGGGATGGCTAGTGTGTGAAAAAAAAAGTGAATAGTGTGTGTAATTGAAGGGTAATTGGTGGAAAATATACCTCATTGGAAAAAAAGTGGCAGTGAAGGTGTGCTTCTTGATTCGGAGTCAAAAGAAAGTGAACATCCATTCAAGTTTTTGGCTGGAATCGCGAGACATGTCTGATTTGGGGCCCACCTTCATGCCCTCTTCTTGTGCGTATAACTTCCATGGTTATCTCATAAATTGGGGAAGAATCAAAGGAGATTCTAGGTTTTATAGAGAAAAAGTATGATTGGGGTAGGATTTGAGGGTAAAAAGTCCTTCTTGGAGAAGAATTTGAGAGAGAGAGTGAACGAATTGTGTTTGAACTGGGTCAAAAAACCTAAGTATTGTGCCCAAACCTGAACAGGTAAACCAGCTGGTTTTCTTGCTTAATTCTGTCAAACTTGCTAACTAACAGGCCGATTTTTGACAGTTCAATTTGTCGAAATTCAAGTCATTTTGACTAACCAGACGGTTTTTTGCATGATATTTTGACTCTTCCTCATGTCTGACTAACCAGCTAGTTTTTGATTAAAAAAATCTCTTTGCATTCCTGTGTGAAATAGATGTTTGCATACCTTTTATGTGCCTGTGTGTTTGTGTGCCTTGCGTGCTTGCATGACTGTTCTTTTCCTAAATTGTGTGTTTGGCCTACTTTTGTATTTTGCATGATACCAAGCTTATTTCACCAAAGGCTTTTTTGTCTATTATTTGTGTACTTGCCTGCTTGCCTATGCATGTATGTTATCCTATCTTCGGATTGTTTATGATCTAATTACTCGAATATGTTGCTCAGTTCAATGATTTTTGTACGGTGTAAGGCCAGTGCAAGATCCCGCGCGTGTTGCTAGAGGCAACATTTTCTTCATATCAATTATATTGATATATTCGGTATTCAATGATGAACTATCTTCAGACATTATTGGCTTTGGCTTTCAGTGATGTTTCCGATATTCTCTTATATCTAAGCGACCAACTGCTTCAATGTGTTGTTGGCTCTGACTTTTAGATATAAGTCCGGTTTTGACTAAGCGACCAAACGCTTCAATGCGTTGTTGGTTTTGGCTCCTAGTAATAGCCCTCAGTGTGTCTAGACGATCAACCATCATTATTGTTGGCTCCGGCTCTTAGGTACTGAGTTTTTCATATTCCTAGATGACCAATCGTCGTTACTGTTGGCTCTAACTTCTAAGAATATGTCCTATGGATAAGTGACCAATCGTAATTACGAATGGCTTCTGCTTTTAGTCGTAAGCCCTTAGTTTGTCTAGGCGACCAACTATAGTTACTGTTGGTTTTGGCTTCTAGATACGCTGTTTCGCTTCATTTGCCTAAGCGGTCAATCGTCATTACCGTTGGCTCCAGCTCTTAGGCATTGAGATTTCCATATTCCTAGATGACCAATCGTCGTTACTGTTTGCTCCGGCTTTTAGGAATATGTTCTTATGTCTAAGTGACTAATCATCGTTATTGTTGGCTCTACCCTTTCGTCATGAGTTTTCTGTTGCATCTAGATGACCAATCGTTGTTACTGTTAGCTCTGACTTCTAGATATACCGTCATGTCTAAGCAACAAATCGTTGTTACTGTTGGTTTCGGCTCTTAGACATGACTTTTCCATATTCTTAGATGACCAATCGTCGTTACTGTTGACTCTGGCTTTTAGGAATATGTCTTTATGGCCAAGCGATCAATCATAGTTACTGTTGGCTCCAACTCTTAAACATGATGTCACATTTTCCTTAGATGAACAACCGTTGTTACTGTTGGCTCTGGCTTATAAGGATGTGCCCCTTGCCTGGTGACCAATCATTGTTACAGTTAGCTCTGGCTCAAGACAAGGTTTAAGTTTACTCTCTTAGTATTCTTAGATGGCCAAACATTGTTATTGTTGGCTCCGACTTCTAAGGATACGCCCCTTACCTGGCGAGCAATCGTTGTTACCGTTGGCTCCGACTCCAGACAAGGTTCAAAATCATTTTTCCTTATAGTATTGTTCGAGACCAATCGTTGCTATTGTTGGGTCCGACTTTGAACAATGTCCCCATATCAGGATGTACTACGTTGGTCTGATTCCCCCCCCCCAGAGGATACATAGGAAGCCCTTTAAAGGTTCGACCTCATATATGTGTCATAGTCCGTGAGTCTGCTTTGAGTCTTATGGTCTTTCATGTATTTCACTACAAAAATGTGTTGTTTTTAGTGATGTTTGCCCGCCCTCACTGAGGGGCTCTATAGACAACCCATTTTTGTAAACATTATTAATTAGAATAAATATTGGGCTTCATTAATAATTAGATTTTATTATTAATATTAGGCCTAGTAATATAACTTAATTAATTTACTTTAATCCAGCAAGCCCAGTCCAGTGGTCCAGTCAAGTTTTCTAGTACAATTTAATAGTCTAGTAGTCTATCAGTCTAGTTGTTAAGTCCAGTTTGGTCTAGCTCAGTGGAGTCATCCAGTGAGTAGGCTCAATCCAGTCCAATTATGTCAGTCGAATCCAAAGGTCCAGATTATGATTTATCTAGATGATTTAATGGAACTATTTTTTATTTATCTTTGATGCAAGGGATTAAGTCATTGATTTATGTGATTTATAGATATAAATGCCAAATCTGGTACATCCCATCTAGAAATTTAGATATAATTACCGAATGAGGGTCAAATAATGTCAGAAAAATATAGGATAAATTACACTAAACACCCCTGAAGTTTTACGTAATTACACTCGACTACCGCTATCTTTAAAAATTACACTCTGACCCGCCGAGGTTTGTACCCGCATTACACATAACTACACACATTTAACGGTTGACCCAACTCCGTGAAGAGATTCCCTGACACATTACTTTATGCAATTTTCATACAAAAAATACCCCTCATTTATCCTTTACTCACCTGTGTGGTTTTTCAAAATTTCAGTCAACTCCACAAACTTTAAATTTAGGGTTCGATTAAATTAGGGCATTCAATTTAGGGTTCAATCAGGTGTTTAATTAGTTTAATTTAGGGTTCGATTCGATTAGGGCATTTAATTTAGGGTTCAATTACTTCAATTTAGGGTTCAATTAGGGGGTTGTATTAGTTCTATTTAGGGTTCAGTTGAATTTGGGCATTCAATTTAGGGTTCGATTAGGGGGTTCAATTAGTTCAATTTAGGGTTCGATTGGATTGTGGCATTCAATTTAGGGTTCAATTAGTTTAATTTAGGACATTCAATTTAGGGTTTAATCATGGTTCAATTACTTTAATTTATGGTTCAATTAGGGTTCAATTTAGGGGTTGGTTGAATTGGGGCATTCAATTTAGGGTTCAATTAGGGGGTTCAATAAGTTCAATTTAGGGTTCGGTTGGATTAGATCATTCAATTTAGGGTTCAATTAGGGGTTCAATTAGTTTAATTTAAGGTTCGATTCGATTAAGACATTCAATTTAGGGTTTAATTAGGATTTTGTTACTTCAATTTAGGGTTCGGTTGAATTAGGACATTCAATTTAGAGTTCAATTAGGGGGTTCAATAAGTTCAATTTAGGGTTTGGTTGAATTTGGACATTCAATTTACGGTTCAATTAGGGTCCAATTAGTTTAATTTAAGGTTCGATTTGACTAGGGCATTCAATTTAGGGTTTAATTACTTTAATTTATGGTTCAATTATGTGTCTAAGTGAATTAGGGCGTTAAATTAGGGTTCAATTAGGGCATTCAATTTTAATTAGGGTATTCCCTCCAATAATTCCCAAAAACAAGTTTTTCCTCAAAAAATTCGCAAAAACAAGTTTTCCCTCCAAAATTCCAAGAAAACAGTCTGAGGGCATTCATGTCTTTTTGCGCTGCACCATTAACACTGTAAGAGAAAAAGTTACTTTTTGAGCTGAATGTAATTTTTAAAGATAGCGGTAGTAGAATGTAATTACGTAAAACCACATGGGTGTTTAGTGTAATTTACCCAAAAATATATTATAAAATTATGGGATGAACCAGCCGGTATTTTACAAACCGTCCAGTTAGTTGGCTTTTGTCGATATGTGATTTTATCAGATATGCTGTCTATTAATCAGATTGCAGATTGACACATTCATCTTTATCATTTCTGGTGCTCAAGAGCTTTCTAAATAGGCCCCTTGGCCTATATTTAAGGGTCTCAGTTTAATCTTAGCCTTTTCTCCCTAAAGTTTTTATACCATTTCTCTTGGAAGTGGTAGATCATCTCTTGAGAGAAAATTATCCCTTCATATTCACTCCAAAAGAAAGTTCTTATTCTCATGCATCATGGATCCATCATAGATGGTTCCGACTCATCAGGACAAGCGGACATGCGAGGTATATTTAAAAAGTTTTCTAGTACTCCCTCCGTCCCTAAAAAACTGATCATATTTTCTTTTTGGACCGTCCCACAAAAAGTGATCACTTCCAAATTAGGAAAGATTCTGTAAGTATTTTTACATATTTACCCTTTTTATACTTTTTAATTATATTTCTCTCACCACATTTAATTTTCTACCAACTCATTTTTTCTTTCCTGATCCACCACTTTACACTTTTTAATTCTATTTCTCTCCCCACATTTAAAACTCTACTAACCAATTTTTTCTCTCATGGTTCACTCTCTCCCCCCCTCTCTTTAAAGGGTAAAATGGGAAAGACACACAATATATAACCTAAATCTTTAATATATGTGCAAAGTGAAATGGATCAGTCTTTTAGGGATGGAGGGAGTACCATTTATTAGTCTAGAATTTCTCATATTTTCCGTGATCACATCTCATCTCTATTACACAAATAATAAAAAGAGGCATTTTCATTTCTTAGCTAGGTCTAAGACCGAAGTGTACATCGCTTCCCATAGGATTAGAGTCGAACTACAGTGGTTTTGATTCTGGTTTGTCCGACCAGATACGTAGGTCATTCGTCTCTTGATGGAGTTCAAGCCAATAATCTAGAAATAAGCTTAGGGTTTGTTTTATTGCATATTTACATTTTATGTGTTAAAGAGGCCAAAAAAATATATAAATACGATAGAGACCGAAAGGGTATAACGAGTGCCTAACACCTTTCCGTCGTATAATTTAGTCATCGAACCCATTTCTTTGTTTTTGATAGACTAGTTGTCCTTTGGACACTTTTAGAGCCATTTTCTAGGTTGTTTTTATTTTCCTTTGTTTAATTAAGTAAGATGGTGACTTCTAAAATCCCTTCCGGGAGCGAATCTTTTTGAGGCGGTTCGCTACATAACCATCT
The DNA here is from genome assembly GCA_033065855.1 of Escallonia rubra. Classification (NCBI taxonomy): domain Eukaryota; kingdom Viridiplantae; phylum Streptophyta; class Magnoliopsida; order Escalloniales; family Escalloniaceae; genus Escallonia; species Escallonia rubra. Next base: position 15,690 of record JAVXUO010002664.1, read on the forward strand.
TGAGGTTTCATTGGATTATGCGAGTTCATAAGATATGCGTTTCTAATTAAAGTACACCTCCACGACACCATTTCGAGTGTGTGGGGAAATTTTTTTAAGAAAGTGAAGCTGGAACTGAAGAAAATTCCAAAACTAAAAGAACATTGGAAGAGTGAAAGGCATTAAAGAGGGTTGTGGTGGCAGGTGTGGTGGTTGCGATTAGAGTTAAGAGAAAGAAGAGGGAGAGATATGTATATACGTATTTAGTGATGTATATACATATTTAAGGGTAGTATTGATATTTTCAAAATGTAAAATGGCCACATCAGTCAAAATTGTTAATCAGGTCACGGAACCGTAACGTTGGGGGAATCTGGTATAATTTTTTCACATCTTGCACTTTGAACTTTGCTTTTTTATTTTTTTTTATTTTTATAAGTCATAAAATTACGGAAAGGATATTTCTGTTAAGTATCCCTAAGATTTCTATGTGTTTTAACATGAAAAATAACTAAAAAAAGGTATCCTTTAAAATTTTCGTGATATTTTAAGTGAGAACTTTTATCATTGTGGGTTATATATATCATATATAAGACAAGAAAAATTTGGAGGAACAGGTGGGCACCAGCCTACCAGTGCCACCTGCTAGCTCCGTTATTGGCATTGGGTACATTTTGTCTGAAGCTTATAATTTTCATTGTGTATGAATGCCTAAAGTATGCATATTTCAGTAGCACCAACAATTCTCTATCAAACGTTTGACATTCAACTTTAACTAAAGCAATCTGTAATGGGGATAATCCAACACCACAAAAAGCTCATGCATAAATTAAAGCAGCACAAAGAAGACAACAGTGACTCGAAAGACAGAGAATCGGTGAAAAATCTCCTATGCCATAGGCAAAAATCTCCTATGCACAAGTCAGTTAAAAAAAGAAGAGAACTTAAGAAAGTATGAGAACTAATAAGCCGGGTCAAATTAAAAACTTAGATTGCCCCAAGGTTGGTGTGATTATTTATACAGAGGAGAGGAAGCTACCTTTGCCAAGGATTTAATCACCTCTTGGGTGATTATTATATTGGAAGGGGTCCATTGATAAGATAAAACCACTTTTATTAACATTGATCAAGAGTCTAATCAATGTTTGACTTGGTCATAATCGAAACATGGTCCCCACATGAAAGCCATCTCATGTGGATTAAATGCATATTCTAACCTATACCATTTGTCCCATAATCTATGTTCTTTTGATAGAAGAATTTGGAAGGTAGCTTATTTCTCCTTAGGTCATAGTAGAAGCCGGTAGCCAGCTAGCGAGCATATTTTGAACCTACTCAAGATTCATGCTTAGGGAGGGACTCTGTTTGTGACGAATCTTGATGTATAGAACCGGTGCATTTATTTATAGTTAATGATGTATGGCTCACATTAGCCGAGCATCTAGGTCAATGGTCAAATCATATTATCCGAGCCTTTGTCCAATATTTGTCACAAATCAAAGTCCAATGACCAAATTGAAAGTTGTTTTAAAGTTCAATGGTTAGTGGCATAGTTCTTCATTTTTATAGGCTTTGTGTTTTTCAAGTAAGTCCAGTCCTATTCAGTTCAGCAGAGTTGGTCTGTATTTTACAAAGATAACTTTATTGGGCTTAACTCAGGTCAGAGTGTAGTAGTCTATCTTGGCAAACCGCCTTCAAAAATTTCGTAACCCGAGAAGGTCTAGAAATATCGAGTCGCCATCTTATTTTAGCATTACCACTTCATTAATAATAGAAAATTAAGCAAAACCCTTATGACTGTAAATTTACCAACTTAGGCATCTAATCATACGAAATCTGAAGTTGTGGTTTCGGGACTAAATTATACAATGGGAAGGTGTTAGCCACCACGTTATCCTCTTATTGTGCTTCACGAAAAGTTTCTAGGTCACCATTTGCTGTAACCAAAACATATTATGAACTTGTGTACCTTATGGATGGTGACCATGCTCTTTGGTTGACCTTTTGACTTGAGAATTTGTAACCAATGGTGGAGGGTTTTGCTTACCGTGCTTGACACCTACATCATTTGGCATATCACCATCTTTAGCTAGCATTGGCTCATTTTTTTACATTAGGTTCTTCTTCTGGAATACCTCTACTGTTTGTGAAAGTATTTGATTGAGAAAAAAATCATGTATCCTGGTAACACCTTCTACCATAACTTTTGGATTGACAGACTTCAAGTTTGTCACAATCTCGTGCGCATTGAAGACCACATTCCTACTTCTGATGATCGTGTTTCTCTATAGATACCAAAGATTGTATCCAAGCTCATTATCCATATAGCCAATAAATATATAAGTAATAGCCTTATATACATCTTCAACTTGTGCTCCTTAGGTACATGTTCAAATGCCCTGTAGCTAAATACCTTTAAACAAGAGTAGGACACATTTCACGTGATCCACACTCTCTTAAGAATGTCAAAGTCAAGAGGAGTTTGATAGAGATATGTTGAGGGATGCTAGCCACCTTCTTATCATGCTGAATGCCATACCTCAAGAGGTAAATATTTTAAAGTCGATGAAGTGTACTAACCTCTATTATAAATGCACCATAGCATGAAAAATTTAAAACACCTGGCTTTTCATCTTCAAGAAACCCACCCGCAGCTTTCCTGAAGCATCATTGATAACTGTGACAAAATGCATGCTGCCATCTCAGGAATCTACCTCAAAAGGGCCACATACATCAGAGTAAACCATCTCGATTTATTTCTTTGCAAAGACTTCTGAAAATAGACCTTGTGTTGCCCTCCAAACAAGCAAAAACCGCAAGGGTTTAGTGTTGTACCATTGGCAAAAGAAATAAGTGATTTCTTTGCAAAACGTGCAACAATTTCTCGTTCATGTGGGCTATCCATCTGCCACAAATTTATCAAGGAGCCATCTTCTGCTACAAGTACACTGCTACTACACACCTTTGCAATGCAACCACCAAAGACCCTGTGGTGAGTTTCCTAGTACCGATACCAAGTATGCATTAATCCAGTAAGACATTTCTAGGCTTTGCACCGGAATGCACGACAATTTATCATTACGTTCAACCTTTGCATCAGATGTAAGCAGGAGTTGTGCGAGTTCAGTCACTGCTGTAAATTCCCATTCCGCATGTATTTAAAAAGCAAGGCCTTAAAATCAATGTTGGAGTAACCGGTGATAATTTAGTGAGATTTTTCAGGCAACTGCTGCGGAGATAGCTTCACATTCTGCCTTAAAGCTTTTGAAGTTTTTCCTTACTGTAATTTAAGTATCTGAATGATCCGGTCTAAGGGTGCTCCCTTATCAACAGAACCAAAACCTCGACTACCATGTTGATTACTTTCCGTGAGTCACTTAGTTGCTGACAGATTTTGCTGGTAACCAATTCTTCGCTATACTGTTGTAGGACCAAACCCTCCACTAACCATAATCGCACTACAGGCTGGGACACCAAATTAAGTTAATGGAGGACAAATGGACTCCATGAATCATATAAAAGATATTCTAGTCCATGATTCATGGAAAATCAAATATTGTGTCATTATGTACAAAGTCAACTTATGTTATTTTAGGTAGGTTAACTTATCTAAATTAGGTAGGTCAAATGATCTAATTTAGGTATGATCCCTAAGTTTAGCATTCAACATTAATAATTTGTACTATAAATACTATACTTTTCAGTTCAATAAAATCATCGAAGAGAATTCTCAAAATGTTCATGATATCGGAGCAAGGCTGATGTCCTTGCTAACATATTGTTCACAGGTATGGCAAAAGCAAATACAAACTAAATTAATGAGGATTTGGTACAATTGTGGCAATATCTCAGCATCTCAGAATGCCACAATTGATCCCAAATCTACATTCTGTTTGTCTGCTTCTGATCATCCAGGGCTACTTTTGGTCACAAATCCTCTCAAAGAAAGTAGCAAAAACTATTTTACGCACGTAAGAATATGTTAAACACCCTCGTTGTGAAAAATAGAGTGGGTTTCGTGAATGGAAGAATCAAAAATCCGGATGTAAATTCTCAGGATTTCGAACCATGGGTGCAATGCAATTATGTTGTCATGGATCACGAACGTGCTTGACAAAGAATTACAAAATGGAGAAGCACATGTGGAAACCGCCAATGTAGTATGGGCTAATCTACAAGAATGGTTCACACAAGGATTGGCGCTAAGGGTGTACAAGTTGAAGCGTGCGATCACACTATCACAACAAGAAAAGGCTCCCATATCCACTTATTATGCGAGACTAAAGGCAGTCTGGAATGAGTGATATGCATTCAACCCTATACCTACTTGCATTTGTGGATGCATTTGCGGGACTGTCAAGAAAATACAATCCATGCGAGAAGAAGAGAAAGTTTTTTATTTTCTCATGGGCCTAGATGAAAGCTTCGGCACAGTACAATCATAAGTTTTGAGCATAGACCCTTTGCCAACTTTGGGTTAGACCTATGTCATCACGGCCTAAGCAGAGAAGCAAAAGAGTGTGGCTTCAGATTGTTTGTCAATGTTGGAGTCAACTGCACTGCTCTTACACAGAGACACAACGTCTGGCAAACGCGGCAACGGCGACGTAATGAATGGCGAGCGACGGATAGATGGGGGTTGGTGTAGTCATTGTGGGAGAGAAATCACAGCAGTGAAGAATGTTTCGAACTCGTTGGTTATCCTGAACATTGGCAGAAAAGGACACGTAGTTGTACTCGTGGTGAACCAGCAAGCGATGGTCGAGGAAATAAATCCCTGAATTTCCAGACGTCCGCGGCAAGTTCCGGGTTTACCAGAATCGTTGACAACAGTGCTAAGACCTCACCTATATCGGGACTCTCGGAAAAATAGCACCAATAACTACTGGCTCTTCTTGGCAGTCACACTTCTCCCTCTGCCAATCTGGTGAATAACATGTCTAGTAAGAAAATCAAACCTTGGATCATCGACACATGAGCAACTGATCATATGCGTTATGACATCGATCAATTATTTGATCCCATTATGCATCCCACCGATGCAAACCTCTAATGGTGATTCGGCCCGCGTTGATGCATTAGGGATTTACCATCGATGACTCTGATTGGACTGGGTAAAATGTGGGATGGCCTTTATTATTTGTAGACTAGAGAAGAGGGCAAGGCCTTGATGGCTTAATGTTCGAAGAAATTCGGGTTATGGCATCAACGATTGGGGCATCTTTCTATGGACCGTCTTTCTCTTGTCCCAGTCATATCTTCTACTCCTGGTAAATTGAGAGACCATTTTTGTGATGCTTTCTGTAAAGCAAAATAGACTAGGTTGCCTTTCCTCTCCATATGAAAAAATCATCACATAGGTTTGATTTAATTCACTATGATATCTAGGGACCTTATAGAACTGAATCTATGACACATGCTATCTACTCTACCTTTTTAGGTGGGTACAAACACAATTCAACTCTACTGTAAAAGTCGTTCGCACAAATAATGGGCTTGAATTCAAACACAATGACATTTTGGCTCATTACCTAGAGCATGGCATGGAAAGACAGTCTAGTTGTTCTCAGACACCACAACCAAATAGGGTTGTTGAGCACAAACATCGGCATTTATTGGAAGTAGCACGTGATTTACGATTTCAGGCCAACCTACCGGTCAAATTTTGGGAAGAGTGTAAATTCATGGCAGCCTATTTAATCAATCAGATGCCACTTTCGGTCCTAGGTAACAAAACACCATTTTAGATGTTATTTGGCAAATCACCGGCTTCTGCTCATTTGCGTACTTTTGGGTGTTTATGCTATGCCCATGTCAATAATAAACCTCTTGATAAATTCGTACCCCGTTCCCAACCTGGTATTTTCCTTAGTTATCCACATGGACAAAAGGGCTACAATGTTTTTGATCTAGCCAGTAAGAACATTTATGTGTCTCGTGACGTTCAATTTTTTGAAGAAACTTTTCCTTTTAGTACTGATATGGCCGAAACCCCCACTGACTCAATTTCGAGTTTTGTGGACAATGTGATGCCACATGGAACATAGAAAAAAACCCCTTAGTCCTCTAGGGTCGACATCTAATTTGGATGACTCGAATCCCACCCGAGCTGTACAAGCCCAACCTGGCATGCCCTCAATTCCCGTGTCTGGATCACTTGAAGACGCACATGTTACTCCAACAGCTAACCAACTTGAGGCCCAAAAAGTTCTCAATCAAGTTAATGGTACACACACTGACATTTTGCTCAATCCCGCGAGGTCCTACACTGCTGAATCACCTCATTTGCTGAATGATGTAGCTTCTCTTATTGAGTCTATTATTGATGCATTGATTGCTATTGAGATAGTTAGCATTCGTCCTCAGTGGCACCGTAATATGTCACAGAAGCTCCGTGGTTTTGATGTGAACTTTCTACCTTCTCTTGCTCTTCCAAGCTTGCCGCTGTATTCACCCAATTCATCGGTTAATTCGATGGTACATTCTCTCTCTAACACTATATCATATTTGAATTTTTTTTCTACTCATCATAATTTTTTAGTGGCCATTACTTCCATCGATGAGCCCAAGTCTTTCTCTCAAGCAGTTAAACACCAGCATTAGAGAGATGCCATGGCCAAAGAAATTACCGCTTTAGAGGCAGATCAAACCTGGACCCTCACACGGCTACCACCTAGTAAACGTGCTATTGATTCCAAATGGGTCTACAAAGTTAAACACAATTCGGATGGAAGCAATGAGAGATTTAACGCCCGCCTCATTGGCAAGGCCCGCCCAAGGGCTACACACAAATTGAAGGGGTTGACTTTCATGAGACATTCGCACATATAGCCAAACTTGTTACCGTACGTTGTTTACTTGTTGTAGCTTCAATTTTCCAATGACAACTTCATCAATTGGATGTTAACAACGCATTCCTCCATGGTGACCTTGATGAGGAAGTCTACATGAAAATCCCATAGGGTTTTGCCAAATAGGGGGAGATGCGTGTTTGTAAGTTGCAAAAGTCCCCTTATGGACTCCGCCAAGCTTCCCGTAATTGGTACCACGAGTTCAGTGCACCTTTACTTACCATTGGTTTTCATCAATCTCACACTGACCATTCTCTCTTTACTTCTAGCAATGACTCATCTTTTCTTACTGTTTTAATTTATGTGAATGATGCTATTATTACTGGCAATGATACCACACGTATTGGCTGACTCAAGAGTTATCTGGATAAAAAAATTCACATTATGGACCTTGGGAAACTTTAAGTATTTTCTTAGCATCAAGGTGGCATGCTCCCCCTTGGGTATTGTTATTTGCCAAAGAAAATACACGCTGGATATTCTTGAAGACATTGGAATTTTGGGTGCAAAGCCCTCTCCTTTTCCAATGGATTCTAAACATAAACTTCATACTGATATCGGCCCCTTATGCTCGGACCCGGGTTGTTATAGGCGTTTAGTGGGCCGACCGTTATATCTTACCATCGCACGACCTAACACCAGCTATGCGGTCTACATTCTCAGCCAGTTTATGCAGTCTCCATGACAACCGCATCTTGATGTTGCTTATCGTGCTTTACACTATTTGAAAGGCTCTCCTAGTCAAGGCATTTTCTTCTTTTCTGCTGGACCTTTATCTCTACAGGCATACTGCCATGCCGATTGGGCTGGTTGTCACACCACACGCTGATCCACCACGGGCTACATTGTGTTTCTTGGGTCATCTCATATTTCCTAGCGGTCCAAGAAACAATCTGTTGTCTCTCGCTCTTCTGCTGAAGATGAGTATCGCGCTATGGCCACAACATCTAGTGAAATCATCTAGCTCACTCATCTTTTACATGATCTCTGAGTCCATTGCAATAAACCAGTTCCACTCTTTTGTGACAATCAAGCAGCTCTCCACATTGCCACCAATCCCGTCTTTCATGAAAGAACCAAACATATCGAGATCGATTGTCACTTCATTCGCCAACACATTCAGTCACATGTCTTAATTCCCAGATCCATTTTTTCTCGGCTGCAATTGGTGAACATCTTCACTAAAATACTCAGTCGAGATCGTTTACATGCACTACTTCGCAAGTTGGGCATTTTCATTCTTTATGCACCAACTTGAGGGGGAGTAATGGAGGACAAACAGACTCCATGAATCATGGAACAAATATTGTCCATGATTCATGAGAAATCGAATATTGTGTCATTATGTACAAAGTCAACTTATGTTATTTTAGGTAGGTCAACTTATCTAATTTAGGTAAGTCAAATGATCTAATTTAGAAAGGATCCCTAAGTTTAGCAATCAACATTAATATCTTGTACTATAAATACTACACTTTTCAGTTCAACAAAATCATTCAAGAGAATTATCAAATTCTTCATAAGTAGAACCACTTAAAGGCAAGCTTTATTCGAGACCAAAGATTTTACTTGCGACATTCTGAAAAGAGGTCCAACACTTCCAATTCTCGATCCACTGGTGCTACTGAAAGATACGTTATAGTATCTAAGGTGTAATAGTTCATTCTTGGACTTGAAAGTTGTACAAGAGATGTCATGGTGACTCTAATCCAAATTTTAGTCGAGTGTACAAAAGATGTCAGTGTCTCAGGATTGGGTCCTTTTAAGCTATAATGTGCCATAGAAAAGTCAACCAAGTTCTGCGGACTACCGTTGGTGTCAATTTTTTAGAGGTCATGGCACTCTCGCTTATGAGCAGTAGTGTCCTCAAACATATCTATGCCTTCATATCTTTTTTTCCAATTTTGGTCCCAAGTCGCTGCTACTTCTTTGGGTACTGGCCTTTTTTTTACACATCTAGATATATCTAAGCAAGCTTAGCAACTACAAGGAATTCCTCTTGATTCCCTCATCATATATGATGTTTTCAGGTAATTTATTTATCTTCAATACACACTGTTTTCGTACAACAACAATTGTAAACTGAACATTTTGAAGAAAGGTGACCAATGTTCATCTCGTGGGCGACAACAAACGTAGACCTTCTTGTAGGTTTCTGAAGCTAATCAGGATTTTCAATTCTAATAGCAACCACATTATTGTGAAAACAAACATCATGGATATATGTTTGATATAATACATGACATGTATGATAGATGAAAAATTCCAAGCAATTTGTTTAGTATCTTCGTAGAACCCGCCATGTCTCCCCATGGCAGTCTGAACAATTTGGTTGTTGTAAGTTGTTGTTATCGACACAGGATCATGGTCCAAAGATGTTGACTTGAAACATGTCTTCTAACTGACCGGTAGGGAACTAAGCTTATGCAAGTATGCGGTTATGAGCAAAGTCATAACTCCTTAACTAGGATGTGTGGGGAGGCTAATATTGGATTGTCTTTGGGGTTTGTTGGTAGTTGCTTAAAAGGACTTAAAGCCAGCTTATTGGATGTTGTAATTGCATACCTCCTTTTTTGTCTGTTATTATTAACATACAAGAATGGATTTATCTTTAGTGTCTCGTAGAGGGGAATTTTGCATTAAGGATGTCGCAGGTACTTCTACTATTAATATTATGCTTATTGTTCTGAATTTAGGAGGCGACAGCCTCTATCGCAAAGCCTGGCTGCCAAGAGAGATGTGGTAACCTGACTGTACCTTTTCCATTTGGCATTGGTACTAGATGTTACCTTGATAAAACATTTCGAGTGATATGCAGCGAGGATGCTGAAAGGGTTTCTGGATCTCAAATTTTCTTTGCCATTGGGCTGTCAATATTGGAACTCTCGTTAGAGTATGTACATGTACAGGTCGGAGCAACTCCGAACTGTTACAGCAAGTCTGAGACAGGTACGTTGTTGTCTTCAGCTTATGGTGCAGAACAATATTTTAGGTATTCCCACACCCGGAATAGGTTTGTGGGCATGGGATGCGACATCTTTGCCTATATCGTGGCATTAGTAGTACGAACTACACAAACGGGTGTGCGGCCCTCTGTGACACCACTAGCCCCATTGTTGAACTATCTGATGCAACTTTCTCGGGCATCGGTTGTTGTCAAAGTACTATTCCGAATGATATTGTGGCTTTTGATATGCAAATCCACAGCTCAAAAACTCTAAGCAGGCCCTGGACCACCAAGCCATGTAGCATTGCCGTCCTTGCAGACAAAAATTTCTCTGGACTCGTTATTAATATCTCTGATACCAATACTTGGGGTACTGTATACAATATACCTTTGGTTCTTGATTGGGTGGCTGGGAACACTAGTTGCTAGGAAGCTCAGGCAAATGGAACGTATGCATATGGCCAAAACAATGGCTATTTTGACTCAACTGAAGGCGCCGGATATAATTGTCGCTGCTTGCAAGGTTACCAAGGGAACCCTTACCTCTGTTACGGCTGCCAAGGTAAGTTTATGCTTTCTACCACTTGTTTTGATGTTGCCACAAGATCTTTCCACATTTTTTGCTATCGAATGTTTACAATTTCTTATAGTTGCTCCCACTTTTTAGGTATTTTGTTATGAAATCACTCTAGATAAATATGTAGAGAACATGATATCCAAACAAGAGAGCACAAGAAAACTGAGAGAACTCAAATCTACTTTGCACAAGTCGGATTTACAACACTCTCTCACGTGTTTCTCTCACTAGTTTTCCTACTCAAAGGACTCTTCTCTCTTAACATTAAACACAATACAAGACAACTTACTTATATTAGAGATAAGCAGGGATCTTCTCTATCTAACCAATGTGGGACAAGATGTCTTATATACTAAGGACCAAGTTGCAACCTTCTTTGAGTAACCGATGCGGGGCATAAATACAAGACATATATCAACAATCTCAACCTTGGCTTGTATTAACAAACCACTCCATAAGGAAAGTGTACTATGCCTTCAGTACCTTCTTCATGTACTCCACCTTGCATCCCCTTTAAAGGTAGGGACGCACTCCACCTTGAACTGAGCAAGAAAGAAGATGAATCAAGCTCAAGAAATGCTTGAACTTCTCTTTCATGATTGTCTTCGTGAGCATATCAGCTATGTTGTCATTAGTGTACAGCTTGTGCCCTACAATTTGTCTAGAATTAATCAATTCCTGGACCCTATGATAACGTACATCAATATGCTTGGTCCTTGCATGGAAAACCTGATTCTTTGTCAAATTCATTACACTCTGACTGTCACACTGTAACAAAACACCACGCTGTTTGAAGCCAAGCGCATCTACCAGTCCCGTCAACCATATTGCCTCCTCCGCAGCCTCTGCCAATGCCATATACTCTGCCTCTGTAGTTGATAATGTTGTAGTAGACTATAACACTGATTTCCAACATATGGGCCCTCATAGAATGTAAAAATATATCCAGTCGTGGACCTCCTGGAATCCAAGTCCCCAGCATAATCAGAATCCTCAAAGCCCGATACCTCACATTTTGTTCCATCATGATCAAACATAATGCCAAAGTTGGTCGAACCTGCTAGGTAACGGAAGATCCACTTCACTGCATCCCAATGCTTATTTCCTAGATTTTCCATATACATGCTTAGCATACTAACTGCATATGAGATATCAGGGCTGGTACACACCATGGCATACATAAGACAACCAACCACATTTGCATACGGTACTCAAGACATATACTCAACATCTTCTTCTGCACTAGGACAAAGTTTTGAGGATAACTGAAAATGAGCTCCCAAAGGTGTACTAACCGGTTTAGCGTTGAGCATACTAAACCTCTCCAGTACTTTTTCAACAAAATTTTTCTGAGTTACCCACAACTTTCCTGCCTTTCGATCTTTATGAATCTCCATACCAAGGATCTTCTTAGCAAAACCAAGATCCTTCATGTCAAACTCCCTGCTTAACCATTTCTTCAAGTGCAGAATATGAGACTTACTCTTCGCAGCAATCAACATATCATCCACATATAATGTAGATAACAACAGTGAACCATCATCAATGACTCGATAATACACACAACAATTATACTCACAGCCAGAGTAACCATGAATTACCATGAATGTGTCGAATCGCTTGTACAACTGCCGAGAAAACTGCTTCAAGCCATATAAGGACTTTTTTAGCTTGCACACATAGTACTTCGCAGGCTCAATAAATCCCTCAGGTTGCGGCATGTAGATCCTTTCCTCCAAATCACCATGGAGGAAAGCTGTCTTCACATCAAGCTACTCTAACTCCATATTCTGCGCTACTATAATGGACAATATCAATATGATAGAAGTGTGCTTCACCATTGGTGAAAAAATCTTATTTTAATCAATTCCCACTCTTTGAGAATACCCTTTTGCCACCAATCTTGCATTATACTTCAGATATTCCTTTTTCCTGTAAACCCACTTACATCTAATAGCCTTCACACCTTTTGGAAGTTTAACCAATTCCCAAGTCTAGTTCTTCCGTAGAGATTCCATCTCCTCATTCATTGCTATCAACCACGAGTTATCATCCTCTGCCTTGATAGCCTCCTTGTAATTGGTAGGATCTTCACTTCCCACAAATAGTGCAAACGAGACCAAGTCCTAAAAACCATACCTTTGAGTTGGTTTCTTCGTACATGGCTCTCTATCTTTGACTAGATTCCAAGAATCACCAGGATGCTCCTTTGGATCCTCTAAAGATTGCTCATCTGTAGATCCATCTGTAGCCTCACCAGCTGATTTTGTCCTCTGCTTATGCAACTCTATCTCCACTGTGTGACCTTGCCTCTCGTAAGAAGTTGCATCCGTATTCAACATCTATGCTTCATTGAATACCACATCTCTACTAAACACCTTTTTCTTGGCCACTGGATCCAATAATCTGCATCCGTTTATTCCTTCGTCATATCTAAGGAATATACATTCTTTCGACTTAGGATCAAGTAGACTAGAATGAAGAGTTTATAAGTCAATCTCTCATCTTTTATGGAGTAGCTTCGTTAGTTTGAAGGGGAGATCGGAAGTTATAGCATTGACAGTAGACTAGAATGAAGAGATTATCAGTCAATCTCTCATCTTTTATGGAGTGGCTTAGTTAGTTTGAAGGGGAGATCGAAAGTTCTAGCGTTGTCACAGACAGTGAAAATGAGAGAAAACAGAAAGAAAATAGAAATAGTCAAAGGTCACCGGTCGTTGATGCGTCGTCGCCGGCAGATGATGGTTGGACGGTAGAGTCCTTGCCTGGCACGTCACCACCCGCTGGCCAGTCTGCCGGTCACTGCTTCTTTTAATCGATTGACAGTTCCAGATCTGAAGAGTGAAGACCGCATCCTCGATAGTCAACGCCTCCATTCATCCTAGATATGCGCGACCTCTACTCGCTCGCCCATCACCGGTGAGTGGGTGCTTGCGATCTGCCAGTCTGGGAGACTGGGAGTGGGTGAGACACTTGGGCAGTTAAGCGGTGTAGGGCAACTCGCAGAGAGTGAGTCATTGTGTGTGTGAGAGAGAGAGAGGTGGGATGGAAATAATTTTTTTTTCAGAGGTGCGCCACTGGGCTTCTTTTACTGTGTTATTGTCGACGCATTGAGCATGGTCCCCAGTGTGTACAAAGTTTATATGCTAGTAAAATATAGATTAACAGAATATTTCTATAACACCCAACATCCTGATGGGGACTTTAATCGGCCCAGTTTTTTTTCTTGATTAACAGTTTTGGCATGATTAACAGTGCAACAATTTCTTTTTCCTTTTTAAGGGTAAATTAGAATGGCGCTAAAAGTATAAGTGGCTCTTCTAGTAAGTATCTCCTTGTTGTTTCTTTTTTTTCTTTTGGTGAAAAGGAAATAAAATTAGATTAAGAGTATAAATACAGACGCATATGTGCTAGACCAGCATCATCATCCTGTAACAAAATGTGTAGCTTAGCAGGGGGCGTTTCAGATAAACAAAAGCATGGACTTTTTGTGCACCAGAGTTGTCAAGACAATCAGCGCATTTGTTGCCTTCTCTGAGAACGTGAAGAACAGTTGTATTAGTAGCATTCATCTGGAAACGACAATCCATGATTATGTTGGCGAAAGGGTGCGATGGGTTTTTTTCTTGGGTCAACAGATTTTTGGCTTGCAGTGAATCAGTTTTTAAAACTGCATCTTTGATAATTTGGATGCCATTCATGATACCATGTAACTCAGCTTCAAGTGCGTTGGAGGTTGGCAGGGAGCCTAAATAGCCTCATAGCCAATTTCCTTTGTCGTCACATATTACTCCACCAAAATCTCCTTTGTCATCCTTCTGTTTTCTCCCATTAGTATTTATTTTGATTATACCTGCAAGATGGGGATACCAACAAATCAGTCTGGATTCTTTTTCGTGCCCTGGCTTGGCGCCAGCAGTCATAATGTCTGTTGCAAAGTTCAGGGCAAATTTTCAGGAATTTTACTCATTGGTTATAACTCCTCCGATGCATTCTTTGTTCTTGTATTTCCAAACCTGCCACAGCACGCAATGAAGATATATTTCCAAGGAATTTCTCCAAAATCAGGTTTGTTTTTATTCAAAAGGTTTTCTTTTAACAAGTTTATCACATTTTGGTTGGCAACATTCAATTGTTGCTAGTTCATAACTTTCTTCCATATTCTGTTGGCTTTAGGACAGTCTCTAATTAGGTGTATGGAGGTTTCAGTGTAATCTTCATATTACACCTTTGGCAAATGTTGTTGTTTGAAATGTTCTTATAAATCCAAGCTCATTGGTGGGAAGCTTGTCCCACATAATGAGCCATAAAAACAGGATAAATTTCTGGGGCAACTTTTGTTTCCATAACCAATTCCAATTGGAATTCTGAACATCATCAATATCATCATTGTTACTCAAAAACTTATAAGCACTAGCAATGGTAAATTTACCTTGGGGGTTGGGGTGCCAAGAAGGTTGATATTCTTTACGGAGATATCGAGGAATATGAATTTTAAGGATCTCATTCATTCTCTTGAAGTCAACAGAGTTTCTCAGTTGGTTTAAGTCCTATTCCCCATTAATTATGAACTGTTTGACATTGCAATCATCTCTGTTACTGTAGATAGGATTGCTTACTAAAGGTTACATTCCATTCTACCAATCCTTCCAAAAGCTAACTCTATCACCATTATTGATGTTCCATTTTATTCCTTTAATGAGGTAGGGAACTCTTTTTGGAATACTTTTCCATATTTGGGAACCATTTTTAATGGAGTCCCAATCATTAATCCTTATGTTCTTGATGTATTTGCTGAGCAAGACTTCAACCTATAGAAGATTATTTTTGTTTAACAGCTTCCATCCAAGCTTAAAGACGTTAGCAATATTGTTTTCTCTAGCTCTCCTTATACTAAGACCACTTTTGGTTTTGGGGAGACATACATTGTTCCAATTGATAATGTGAATTTTCTTTTTAGTATCGGTATCACCCCAAAGGAAAGATATATTCATTTTGTCAAGCTTATCATAGATAGCAAGGAAGAGGGCCTGAACCTGCATAGTATAGTTAGGAATGGCCACATTAATAGATTTAATCAAAGTGACACTCCCAGCAAAGGACAAAAGGTTGGCTTTTCGTAAGCTTGTTTCGGATTTTCTGAAGGATATAATTATTATAGTTATTTTTGGAAAGCCTAGTGTGAATAAGGGGGATTGCTAAATAAGTTCCTAGATTGGGGATGCCACAATTACTGCTAATCTCAAGAGCTCTCATACCCTTTTTGGTGAGTTTGGCTACAAGAAGGTGAAACTCATGGATTTGGGAAGGCAAGTATTTCTTTTCAGAGATTTGGTATTGCAAAAAATTCCCTATCGCTTACTTTTAGGTACCAGCATCCTCAATCACATATATTCTATTTAGTGCATTCCAAATATTAGAGGCAAGAGCGTAATTGTAATAATCATCATACAGTTCATTGGGGAGGGAATCATGCCCTTGCATATTTTGTTTGAGGTAGCTAAATCGAAAATTCTTCTTCAAATTCTTTGGGATCAATGTCTTTCCTTGGTCTGGGTTCAGGCTTAGTAAAGACAAAGTCCACTTTGACAATGTCAAGAATTAAAAGGAGTTTGCTTTTCAGATTGAATGGCTTAACTTTGATAAGGTCGGGAATGGCTCTAGTAACGGTTAACATTGCAACACATCCATAACTACTCTCAAGATTGTTGGAAAAAACAACAAACTATTGAGTTAAAAATGAAAATTAGCGTAGCAAACTTATTGAAAAAATTCTGCAGGTTGAGGCGTGCGGTACATGATGCGGGTATCTAATTTCGCCGCTGAGATGTCCAGCGGATTCCCAGGCCTTGACGAATAGGCGGCCACCTTTTTAGTTAGAATAGCAAAAGGCCCGAGGCATAGTAGGATGAACCAATGTGAATGAGTGTAAGCTTCGTTGCCCGAATACGATTGGTGCTGACCACACCAAGTGCTACCATGGTAGCAAGAGAGGCCAGACACTGCCCCTAATAGTAGTTTAGCCCCCTCGGAGATAATATCTCGGTGCTCAAGGTTACGGACGGAAAATATCAGTAATTGACTAGTCTTTACATAGCTAATGAGCACCTGAATAACGAAGGCTACAAGAACAACTACTCTGCTTCTTTTTATCATGGAAAATGGAAGAGGAACATAAATATATAGAGAGGGAGGGAGTTTTAATTATTTTCTGTATCCCTAAAATCAGAGAAGATGTCTTCTTTTTGTAGCGAGAAAATAAACAAAAGTCAATTGCATAAATATAGTGTGAAGGCTAATTAAATTTTGACACACTCTTCTTGAACTTCGGGATTTTCCTAACCATAAAAATTATGTGTAAAATGTGGTGTCTTTTGGTCAACAAAATAATTAGAAATTTAGCAAAAGAGTGCACAAGGGCTTTTGGTCCGGGATTTGCACCCCCTATGCCCAACTAAGACGTGATGCATCCAGTTAACTATTTTTCTAGTGGATTTCTCAAAATTGGACTCAAAATGGCTTGAGTCTAAGTCTGTCTCACGTGCACGTGAGAGTAAGTTTGTTACTAAGCCCAACATGCCTAGCGACTTATAAGCCCATGCGACTTCTCTAATCCCTCCAACGTGGCATTGTGAGTTTTGTACAGTTTATACAAGTTCAAGCAAGCAACTTTGAGGGTAAATTTAGGGATGAAAATATTTAAATTTTGGCTTTGAAATACTTGTAAAATTTTCACCGAATACAACAGTCTTCTGTTTTTTTCTTTAACTTGGCGTGGATACAATTAATGGATAAATAACAAAAGAATGTGTTTTGTGGAGAAAATTAAAAGCTCAACTAGAGAAATTTAGTCGATATATGTCTTTGTAAATTTATGGATAATAATGCATTATCGGGATTTAAGAATTACGATTGGAATAATGTTTGAAATTCACTGCACAAACGCACTAGAATTTTTGTCATTTGAGGGTATAAGATCAATGGTACAAGGTATCTACATTGGCCGCTTGGGAACAAATTGAGATTGATGCCCTTGAGTATGTGATTATGTGAATAACGTACTACTGAAAGGCACAACAAATAACAAGTTGGCCAAAGGATGCTCATGTTGGTCGATGCCCATTATTCAAACTTGAACTTGTCACGATAAACATATTCAAGTTGGTGGGGACATTTTCTAATTACACAAGGGTGGTGGAAGAATTAGCTATGATCATACATGGTTTGAATCAAACCCAAACGCCTACCAAGGCACGCAACTCTTAAGAAGTAGTGATTTGTTCCTTCCTAATTCTATGTCTACTATATGTGATAAGCACCTCCCTGGTTCATGAGAATCTCACAAAGTTAACATAAAACTAAAAATTCGATAAAAATTGGAAGGGGGATACTCCCTCCTCCCTTTGAGTTTTCATAAATTATTATTAGTCTAAATTCAGTACTTAAAAATGGACTTCCTCATTATGTTTATCCTAAATTGACTCGCCTATCAATAATTATTTAATACTCCTATTCAGTGCCAACATGTCCAAAAACTTATATGGGATTAAGCAAAAACGTCAAAAGGGGAATAACCAATCGAATGGACGAAGTATCAACAAGATAACTAAATCACTTCATAAAATATTATGTGACCTCATTTTTTAGTTGGGAAGTGATAAATGTACTCGATCTTAAGTATTTTGATTTTGTTGCTTAAGTTCTGAAGTAATTGTTAGAAGTTAAAAATAGGACCTTGAGGAGCTCTGTTAGAACTTTGCCTCTACATACATTTTTACATTTACTACCAGATTATGATGGTTAATATTCTTTATGGGACAAGCGGAACTACTAAATATTGTAGGCAATTTACTTGCTAAAGAATTAAAAAAAAGGGTTAATTACTCACGACACCCCTGAGGTTTACCCTAAATTACACACGGATCCTCCTATCTTTTAAAAATTACACCCCGCTCCCCCAGGTTTGTACCTGCATTTCACAGAGCCCCACAAATTGACGGGGACCTTAACTCCGTCTAAAGATTCTCTGACACCTTACTTTTTGGATTTTTCATCCCTAAACTGCCCTCTTTTTCTTGAATAAAACCCCTCTTGCCCTTTAGGGTTTTTCTTCTTCTTCTTCATTCTCTTTCTCTTCTGCAGACCCATTTCTTTCTCCTTCTTCCTCCATTTCTTCCTTCACTTCATTCTTTCCCTTCTAACCAAAAAATGTCAAGGTCAGGAAATAGTGAGGAATGGTTGGATCTAAGGTTTAACTACATAAGTTGCTGGTGTAGAAAGAGAGCAAGTCTTAGAATTGTTGAATCTGATAAGAAGCCAAGCAAGGGGAAGTTGTTCTTCACTTGTGCAAGTGGTGGATGTAACATGTTTAGTTGGTGCAATCTTGATAGAGCAACACTGAAGCCAAGTTGAAGGTCAATCATATGTTCACCTGATGTTTATGAAGAAATTCAAAGGCATGAAACCAATGAAGAATCAAGGATGCACTTGCTTGAGGCAAATGGAGCTGTAAGGAGTAAAAAATTCTAGCTAATTGAGTCTAATCAAGCAATGTTGAAGAAGTTGGTTATTAGTTCTTTAATTTACTCATGGATGTGTATGTTGATGATAGTTTTTGTCATTAACAAATGAGGAATGTGGTGTATGGTTATGTAATGCAACCAATGTAGCCTTAAGAGAGAAATGGTACTCTCTAATTTTCTAGGGTTCATTTAATGAATGTAATGATATTTGAATGAAGTATCTATGGCTGCAATGAAATTTTCTAGGGAAATGAACATGTTGGTTATATATTTTCTAGGCAAATGATCTATTTTCTAAGCAAATGTAGTATCTATGCTTTCTTAAGGGGGCTTGTGGTTTGTGCAAATTGCACAAAGAACACAAGCAATCAACCTACTCAAATGGTCCAACCACAAAATGCAAGTCACAACCTGCTAAATTCAATCTCCAAGACAATACACAAACCTAGTCCCCAACATAACTACCAACATGCTCAAAAGTATGATTGTTCAAATACACAACCTGCTCCAACCACGCACAAATTCTACCAGCTGCAATTTTCAAACTCAAACACAAGCATAACCTGCCCTATCCAATGCTTCTAACACACTTCACATTCTGTGCAAATAAGTAAGATCTCAAAACTGAGCAACATACTGAAACTGAGTACACATTAGCTCAATAAGAACACCATTCATCATCCAAATGTTAACATTGTGCAAATAGAGTTTACATCATCCAAATGTTGACAAACATGATTAAAAGCATTAATGTTGACTAAAACCTAAAGTTTACAATTTGAATCTTGTAGTCAACCTAACTATAACCTACAATTAACATATTCTCACTGTGACTTTAACTTCAAAAACTTGTCTTCAGTCACAGCTCAGCTATCCACACCATTTACAAAGTCTTCAATAAGCTTCACAAAAAGAATCTGCACAGTTTCTGGAATCTTCACATGATCTTCACAAAATGAATCTTCACCATGTATGTACACAAAATGCTGCACACCAGCAGCAGCTAAGGCATGGTTCCTTAACTAGGACCCCCCCACAGTAGGTCCTCCCTGTTAAAAAATTCAAAGCTACATTTAGTCAAAAGTAAACTAAATCACAATAAACCAAAATCAAAACCACAGTTAGTATACTTACATCCATATTCATGCTAACTTGACTGCCTCCCACTTGATTGCCTCCAGTTTGGCTGCCACCAGCTGCAGCAGTGCCCTTACTAATGCCTCTCACATGTGCCCTCTGACAGGTCCCTTTGTTGTGCCCAATTTCCTTGCAAATTGCACATTTTATGGTGCATGACCTCTTGCCTTCCTTAGCAGGTTCATCAGTAGCCCTTTTCCTCTCTTTTCTTGGCCTTCCTGGCAACCTTCTTAATGGTGGAGGTTGCAAGGGATCCCCTGGAGCAGGCTGCCATTGGGACTCATCATGCACTGTGTGCATGACCCCACCATAGGTCTTCAAGTATGTGTCCATGCTGTAGCATACATCCACAAAATCTAATACTTCCATTCTTCTACTATTGATACATGCTGCTGCATGCTTGTAAGGTATGCCAGTTATATTCCAAACCCTACAACAACAACTCCTCCTTTGAAGATCAACCACATGCACCTTCCCAAGATCAACCACCTCAAATTCTGTACCCCCAGCACACATCACTATGTTACAATGCCTAGACTGAGTAATGGCTTGGTTGTATTTTTTCACAATCTTGGGAGTTACATTACCATCCCAAGAGGTAGCATTTTCAAACCTTTCATGCACCTTGGACATCAACCTAGTTCTAATAGTATCAACCAAAGATAGCACAAGTTTTTCTCTCAAGTTCCCTAGCCAATTATTGAAGGACTAAACAATGTTGCTAGTTACATGCTCATTCTTAACAGCATGGTCAAAAGTGTGCCTAGCCCAACTCTCTAACCTATGCCCACTCAACCACTCAGCTGCTTCTGGTGAGCAGTCCTTCATTTGACCCATGGCAATGTTAAAGTCATCAACATTATATGCCTTCACAGCAGCCCAGAAATATGTTTTCAACTTGATGCCAGGGTATTTAGCCTTGAAGTTACAGTAGAAATGCATGCAGCACCTCATGTGACTTGCCTGTGGTATGATCTCAGCTAAGGCATTCTCAATACCCTTTTGGCCATCAGACATAAATACCCATGGCTTAGCCCCAGAACCATCCCCAATTATGCTGAATAAATGATGTAGAAAAAACCTCCAGCTCTGTGTGTTCTCACTTTCAACCACACCAAAAGCCACAGGGGACAACCCATTATTCCTATCAAGACCCACAGCAGCCAGTAACACACCTCCAAAAGGCCCCTTGAGATGACATTCATCAACTGCAAGAATGGGCCTACAAGCATGTCTAAAACCATCTTAGATAGCTATAAATGAAAAGAACAACCTATAAAAGTGAGGCAAATCAAAGTTAGGGCCAACTCTTTGAGTTGCAAGCTTGAACAATCTACCAGGATTAGTCTTCATCACTTCATGCCCATACCTCTACAACTTCTTGTATGACTCAGCATGCGACCCCTCTATTTTTCTAGTACCTTTTTTTGGCTCTATAGAGCTGCATTCTATGGGCCTCTACACCAAACTTCTCAGCCAACAATTCTTGCAGACCACCCAAACTGATGTCAGGATTTCCCCTAATGTATTTAATCAGCTTTTCTGAGAGATCCAAGTGGACTTGGATTCTTTATGAGTAGTGGCCATTACACGAATGTGTTCAGAGCCACAATTCTTAATTTTAATTGTTGTGCCATCAGGGATACTGGTTACACGTATTCTCCAGGCATATCCAGGGCTGCCACCATAAGCAGCCACCCTTGTTTCTTATTCTCGTCTCTCACCAGTTTAAACCAATTCTCAATGGTATAGTCCTTCAAAATTGCCCTAAAATGATCTGCATCTTCAAACAATAAGATGTAGTTCAAATTTTCCCCTTCCTTGTGTTGAAACAACTTCCCACTCATAAATCTGTCTACATTTATTGTTGCCACATCTACATTCTCATCACTATTGTATAAGGGGGTTTCATCATCATCATCACATTCTGACAACTTTTCATCACTTGGCTTATCATCATCTGTCTCAGTGTCTTCATCATCTGTCTCTGACTCTTCATCACTCTCACTCACTCCTGCTCCTTGCCAATCAAAGTCCTCAGAATCATCACTAGACATATGTATTTCCCTCACTTTCTTCGTCTGCATCTCTGTTGTCCCCGTAACTTTCTTCTACTTCATTCAAGTCCTCATTTCTAGCTGCATGACTACTTAGTTCTGAATAACAAACTTGTTAGCCCTAGATAACCTAGGCTTACATCTTGTTTTGATGATAACTACACATTGATTATGTTCTAATGTGTGCTTTGAGTGTATTCTTAGTAGGTATATACATGCACACTCATGAAGACACATTTGAGAAGTTGGATAGATGGATTAAAGCCAAAGAATCTTAAAGTTATAGTGGACATGCTATAGAAGCTTCATCAAGTTCAATGTCGAAGAGCAACAAAGAATGCATCGGCTAAGTTACTATCGATTATAATTGATCTTTCCTATTATGTAACTAGTCTTGGTTTGATGCTTGGATTGATGACTATGACCTAAAAAGACCTTAGGACACCTTGTGCATTGCATGTGAGTTCATAACCTTTCACACGATTATGGTTCTTGAAAATGAGTGAACTTTGGAGCTCACTCAGATTTTCTCAAAACTGTTTTTGGTGATAATATTTTCATATCTTGATAAAACTTTTCATTAGCTTTCCAACGCAAAAAACGGCACCTCAATCGGATTTTTCTAGCGAAAGTTATGCC